>OZ024729.1:34648632-34658632 GCA_964016875.1 Fallopia convolvulus
CTTCTGCGTCTAAAAATCGGCTCGCCAGGAGCCTTCTTCTCCTATTCGCGGGAGTTTCACTTGCTTAGGCTTCCTCTTGGCTTTCTTCAGGCTGACAAAGAGATCTTGGTTTATAGCACCATTCCATTAGATTGGGAATAGCATATAGATGGCTTTATTTGTTTGATCTAGTAAGGAGGGTGTTAGAAATAAGCCACCGTCCGACAAAACAGCGGTTTACAACAGAGCGACCGGGGACATCGAGCGAAGAGCTCCAATGTGCATATTCGGAGCTAGGCGGATGCCGTAATCGCAGAAGCCGGATCAACATCATGACAACGGCATTCTGGAAACAGTTGGGCCAGCTACAATTGGTCTAATGTCTGAGTGCGTATGGCAGTACACTGAGAGCACCTTTCAAGTCGGCTGACAAAGAAAGAAAAAAAGGTTTCGTCATCTTCTCAATTACATCGAGCCTTCGATTGCGAAGGGATTTGAGGCCGGTTTTCAATTCGCTTCTCTCTCTCCGGCGAGGTTTGAACTTCGCGTGGTGGGAAGGCTTTCACAATTCGCATCTTCCCGTCCAGCAAAGAAAATAGTTTGTTTTAAGGGATTTAAGTGAATTACCATATGGGAAGAAAATCCGGCCCGATAAGAGTGATGATTCCGCATCTCCCTCCAAGTTTGACACCAACCTCGTCTTATATACGCTAATTCTGCCGTCGTTCTCAATCTTCACGCGAAAGCGGGTAGCCATTAAGGAAAGCGGGTATATTTGGTTCCGCCCCACCCCAACTAGTCAGTATTGGTGAGAGGGAAAGAGAGATTCCTTAATTAATAGTAGTTGGCAAGGTCTCTTTTGTTTTGTCCCTCGGTGGGATCATCCTTGCCGGTTTTTACTTAGCCATTCCTGGGAGTCGTAACGAGACCGCAGAGGAAGTCACGAGATCCGCCCTCCGGGATAGAAGAAATCCTAAGTGGCTTCTTATGGCTTTGGGGTATCTGAACCCAGTTGTTTAATTCCTTTTCATAATAGTATGCCTCTATCAATAGAAATTCTTGTTGTTTGAATAAGCTATTAAGGTGCCGAGGACAGACGTAGGATTCATTCGTATCTTATTTGGAATTCGCCAGGTGGATTGCCATTCTTGTACTCTTTGGGTAATAAGGTAAGCTCAAGTATCTTTCCCTCAATCAATCTTTTTCTTATTGCTTTAGAGTTGTATACCTAATCATCGGCCTTTAAGGATTTGTTACGCGCGATATGCCGACGACTTACTTTTGGGAATCGTGGGTGCCGTAGAGCTTCTCATAGAAATACAAAAACGTATCGCCCACTTCCGACTAAATCAATAGCAGAAGTGTTTTTCTTTTCGATTGAGCTTCTCTTGGCCCTTGGCCTTTGATGAAGATGAACGGATATACTGGCATTCTCTTCCAACTCCGTATCCTAAACTATCTCTAGATGGCAAAGTGAAAAGTCAGGATGTTGAGGTTCGAAATTCGAAGTGAAATTTTTGATTTGCCTATTCCTAGTCGTCATGGGAAAAAAAGGAAGAAAAAAGAAAGAGATTATTCCCTAAGAGCTTGTCCAACACCACCCAAATAAATGGGAAATCACCGCAAAGAAGGATAGGCCTTGGCAAAGCTAGAGTACATGATCTGCAACTTTTTTTTATAAAAAGTGGGGACTTTGATCTCTATCTTACTCTCGGCTGGGCTACTTTCAGAAGTGGGCAACTCCGCTCTTACAGTATACCATAAATAGGCATATCCGGCTGCTCGTTCGGGCAGTGATTGAGACTACTCAAATTCCCTCCAGACTTTCTCACTTCTACGTATTATGATCTTATCTTACATGGCCCCAATAGCATTCGCGAGACAAAGAATTGGTTGAATTTCATCTAATCATGAACTTTGTAATCTCTTTGGCCCCAAGGGCAAAATGGGACCAAAGAACTGCTGCTTCTTCACGCTTGGGTTGGGCTCTTCGAATGGTCAACAATGTCGAATAGCAGCTGTGGTAACTGATGATTGATGCAGGCTTGTCGTAGATAAGAGAGTAGACCGTAAAGGTTCCTTGGTCATTAACAGACTATGTTCTTATCGATTTGCCAGGTAACACTCATCACTACCTTCCCTCGACTTGCTTGGAACTGGGCTTAGCATTCTTAGGCACGAGAACAAAACAGACGACAGTAGCTCTCTTCCTTACCCATTCACAGCTCATGGTTTCAAAGCATTGAAATAAGACAGGGAGGGTGTGGAGTGAGCCTAGAGTAGAGACAGACTCTCTCCGAGACGGGTAAGTTCTTCAAAAATGGGAAGTATATTACTCCGCAGAAGAGAGGGGAGCCCTTGATTCTAGATAAGTCATTTTGCTAGTCTGGAGTCTATCGGCTTCTTACCGAGGCAGATGCCTCTTTTAAACTTTGGAAACCGAAACCCCGCGAAAGCTTAAATCCCGGCTCTTTTTCTTTGATAATGTTCTCCTCGATGTGGTTCTTTTCCCGCGAGTTCTATTGTGCTTTCATACCCGGTGGAGATGGAATGAATGCATTGGCAGTTCGGTCTGATTCGTCTTATTCGTATATCTTATTATGGGATATTTGCCTTAACGGGAATCGGGCCGTGAGCGCGGTGGGAACGGGCTTCCCAAAAAGCCAGCCCGGGCCGGGGTCAGCATAGAATGAAGGGGACGGCCCTAATGTTGTGTTGGCAAAGCCAACTTCTTGGGTTTCGGGCGGAGAAAAAAAGCGGACGTGGGGACTCGGGTCGGAGCGCAGCGTAACTAAGAGAGCCATTCCATTTAGGGCGAGACAGAATGGGCGGGCACGAGCGGTCTAGTGTCCGAGCCGATAGGGGATCTCTTTCTGCGTCTATTAATGCTAATTCGGATGCTTTTGAAACAGTCTTTGGTTTGGCGTTTGTGGCTCGTTTGATTGATTCGTAAACCGGGTGCTTTAGCTTCATACATGGGATTTGGAGAAGCCTTCTAAGCCCGCCCTCGGTTCACGTCGTTCAATGCCTTAAGTTCGTCGTTGTCCGAAAGAGAGATAGCCATGGGAGCCGGGTTGATGGGTCGCACGCCCGGCACACATGTTTTGGCCCTGTCTTGTGTGTTCATCATCTTATCAATTGACTCTGCGGGTTGGACAGTCTCTTTCCTTCAACCCCACAATATTGTAATATTGTTTTATGTTATTTAACATAACACGACTAGTTGAAGGGTGAGTTTAGGCTTTGGGAAAGGCCTGGCCTGGGCTATTCGTTTTCTAGCATATCTCCTTAGAAGTTAAGGCCTCCCCAAAAGCCCAGTCTTTAGAAGGAACGGATTTCAGGGTAGAATACGCCCCATGGTCGATCGAAGGAATGAAGTATTACATTCGAAGGGAAATGTAGTACTCATAAGTGAATTGGATTGTCTTAGGTCCTTTGAGGCTCAGTTTTTATTTGAAACTTTGGCCAAGTTGGTAAGGCCAGCTATTGTGCAAATGTCAGCACAGAACCAGGGCAAAGCGTTAGTAGCATCATTAAGATAAGGTCAGCAATTTTATTTGATGCATTAGCTTAACGCGCCCAATTCTTCAAGAGAGTAGCTAATCTTTGTTTCCACAGAATTCAAGGTTAAAGCAAGTATGTTAGTAACCTATGTCGAGTTCCTGTCAAGCTGTCATGATTTAAGGGATATTTGAAATTATTTTGTGATTTTCTCTTTTGAGAAAAATCTTACGACTTTATAGAATTCAAGTATGAATTTCTTTTAAAAAAGCAATATTAGTGTATTATAAAGAATTGAGAGTATGTTTTTCTACGGTTTTCATAGTGGTGAGTAAGAATGTATTTTGTCTTCCATCTTGATCACATGGTAAGGCAAGAGTACATGTCTTATTCCTATGAGTAAAGGATTATGTTTATTTTATCTCCCCATCCTGATCACATGGTGGAATAAGATCACATAATTCCTTGGGTTTTAAAGAATAGTTTCTAATATGAGTTGGTAATCATATAGGTTTCTCTCAAGTGAAGTTATTGAAATTCAAAGACGAGAGTTTTCTTGTATAGCAATTGCTATATCAGCTACTTTGTAAAAATCTTTTGAGTTAGTATATCCTTGGTATCCTATACTATTTAAGGAATATGGTCAAACTTCCCGAAACAGTTCGATTATAAGTAAAGAAATTTGGTAAGATTCTTTACAAATATGTGTTGATCTCTGAAGAGCATAGAGTAACTCCGTAGTTCTCTAAAAATTTGGGATTGTTTTCAGTCAACGATTATTGGAATTCTCTAAGCAGTTTGCTAGTAGTTCATCTTGGTTGACGTCATGACCTAAGAAAGTCATTGCCTTTTTAGCAGAATTGTCTTTGAAAGTAAGTTGATATGGACTCCTGGAATGGAACCCTTTTTAAGGAATGATATTGTAGTAATCCTTTCTTTGGAATAAAGGATGTACTAGTAATTTCTCTATTAGTTGATATTTGTTTTCATGTTGTCTTGAAAACTTAAATCTCTTTGAGATGAGATAGTCAAGTGAGGACTTTAAGCAGAACTCCAATGGGTCTGGGGTTTGGATATGTAAATTAGTCTTAATATTCAATCTCATCCTGATAAGTTGTTGGATATAGAGAGTGGACACGTGAGGATATGTTTTTAACCCTAAGAGTTAGGTTACTCAGCAAGTCAAAATGTTAAGTGAAGTCTAAACAGTTCTTTGATGAAAAAGACTGAAAATTGTCAATGGAGACAATTTTGTTGGAAATTATTGGATTAAAGGTATTATTATCCAATATGTTGGTATAGTAATGCGTAAGAGTGTAGTTTGAAGTAGTTGAGAGAGATAACTACTTTTGAATGTCAGTATGCCCAAGCTGAGTTTTGGTTGAGAAAAGGATGTAAAGGATTGACAAGATAGGTTATTATATTGTCATTTGTTGGATAAATTTCATATTCTTGGTTAAAGTAATATTGAGATTTTATCTCAATAAGGAAATTGAGTAAGGATTTCAAGTAATCCTTGTTAATAAACTGATTTGAGAAGGACTAAAGATTTAGTTTGGATGACAATAAGGTTGTGTGAATCCCCTAGGATTTTATTCAAAATCTGATGACCAGATCAAGGAAAAGTAGTATGGGAAGGTAATATTGTTTAAGATCAATGAAGAAGATCAAGAAGGTAAGATACCGGGATTTGTTATTCAAGATTATGGATTGCTTGGTTTTGAAACTGTTTATGTGTATCTATTGTTGTTAATGAGCTTTGAAAGCTGATTTCAAAGGAAGCATATTTATTTGCTTAGTTAGTTCATCCTGGAACAAGTAAATGTATAAGGTTTTTAAGATAAAACTTTTGATGGACTGACATGAAGCGAAATGTCACCAAGTTCGTTTTGGTATGTTTGGTTTGTCTGGAAGTCCTGTTTGAGCATAGAAGATCAGATAGAATGTTATAGTCTCTTCCTGTTTCAGAATGGAAGTGGGGAGATGTTTCAATGGATTCTTGTCATTAGTCGTTCAAGACTTAATGAAAGAAATATGCAATATGGAGGTTGTTAAGAAACTCACAGAGAGTGTTCTTTTTAATGCATTTAAGGTGACTTAAAGAGTACAGAAGTTAGCCGAGGTGTTCATGTATGAAGTTTTCATCTTTATAAAACTCTGAAGATTTATTATCTCTGATTGAGATGAATGGTTCATGTCAAAGTTTTGAAAGGAGTGACATCAAGCTTTGTGGAGTGAATTGAATTTTAGCGCTGGCTTCCCTCATCAAAGTGATGAATAATGCAAAGAAACAAATTCAAACTTTTGAGGACATGTATTCTGGATTCCACATGAGTTGGAATGGTAGTTTGAGTTTGAGTGATTTCACCTATAAGAATTGTGATCACACGATAAAGAAATGACTCTTTTAAGGCTTAGTAAAGCTGGAAGTGTTGGTTGTCAATTTGTTGGAATGACAATGTTGACAAGGTTCTTCATGGGCCAGACTTGGCCAAGAGAACAACAACTGATATCGCACTAACACGTTCAAGAGTGTTAACTACTCAAAAGCAACAACAGTCGTGTGTTGTTTTAATTAGAAAGCATGTTGAGTTCACTGCAGAGAACAACGTTTTTGTTCTAGTATCTGCCTTGAAAGGTGTATTCCGCTGAGGAAAGCAAGACGACGTAAATGCTCGCTATGTTGGATCTGTTGAGATACTGGAAAGAACTGGTAAGCTTGTTTATCAGTTGGCATTGCCACTTTCAGTGCATTCTATCTATAATGTCATACTTGTGATTCTTCTAAGATAGTATGCGTTCAATATATCTCATGTACTCAACAATAATGAGATGGATATTCAACCAAATGACACATGTGAAGAAGGGTCAGGTTGAATCGTGAATAAGAAAAAAATACCTTTGGTTAGGCTACCTTGGCCTAGTTATGGAGGTGAAGAAAAGACTTGAGAAACTAGACAGGAAATGCCGAGCCATTTTTCCAAAGTTAATGAACATTGTAAAGAAAAAGTTTGGTAACTAAGCAATGGTTGATTGTGCTTGGTGCAGAAGTAACAGTATGTTTTTAAGGGGGTACTACAAACTTCTGTATAGGTTTGTAGTGGTTGTGTGTGCTTATGCTATCCTTCCTTGTGATCTGAGTTCTCCTTGGTTTCGAGGACGAAACCATTTTTAAGGGGGTACTAATGTAATAACTGCAGTTTTTGAGGATATTTTTGAATTTTTCTCGGATATCCTTTTAACCTTTTTGGTCCGTTTTAACGCTTAATCCGATATTTTTTATTGGAGATTAAATCCTAGAAAATTGTTGGTGACATCCTAAAATCACAAAGAAATGATTTTATGGATCGGTGTGAATTCTAGGATTTTTCGGTGGAAAAAGAATATTTATTGGATAAGCCGTCTTTTTAATTATGTACCGGAAAGGATTTAAAATACGAAACGGAAGCCTTAAAAATTGAAGGTAGCAAGATAAAATCATGAAAAATTGGTTTTATTGGTCTACATAATTTACGGGACGTTTTTCGTTTAGTGAGTTTTTCCACCCGAGGTACATAATTTTACCGCTTTAACGCGAGTCCCGTTCCGGGACGGAAAATTGCCTTTGACCGTCTCTTGCTTAACGTATAAGCATGTTGGAGATAGAATTGGGGAAAGCCTTTGTTTTTGACTTTTCAAAGTTTATCAACTTCATCTCTTTCCTTCTCCAAAAGCAAGCCGAGAGAGAGAGCACGGACGGAACGACGAACTCGGGTTTGAATTCGGTCCTCACCGCCGGCGATTTCCTTGCCACCTCTTCCTAGCCAACCACCCTAGCTCCTCCCTCAGCTCCACCTCCTCTTGTTTGTGTGAAGCCAGCAGCCGAAACCAGCAAGCAAGAATCAGGTCGGAACGCCGGACTCGGGGAGAAAGATGCTTCGTCGCCGGTCTTCTTTGCCTCGCGTGTGACGCCGCCGGTGGTCGCTAGCTACTCCGACCACCACCCACCGCAAGGGCCGATGTCGGGCAACGCCCAGCCACCCTCGGGCTCGGGAACCGAGCCATGATCGAGCCAAACGAGCCATGGGTTCGAGTGAAGGTATATACGATCGAAATTAATTAGCGGATTGATTGTGGAGCCACCGTAAGGGCTTTTCGGTTTCGCTTTGCTAATTAAATTTATAGTTTTTATAATCTTGACGTTATTACGGTTCCATAGGTTCGAACCGCTCGAGAAACAAACGTCCGGATCTTCCGTTATAGCGAAGACAAGTTTTGGTTACTGATTGGCAGGTAAAGGACTTCGGATAATTACTCAGGATTCGTTGTTAATCCGTTTGATCCGAGATTTGGTAATCTTTAAGAACTGTTGCTGATGAACACTTTTTATTTAGAAAATTATTTCAAAATTGAAGCGGATAATTAGTTATAATTCCGCCAAGATGGCTCCTCGAAGCATGATAACTAAGGATTTGTTATATATCGATATTCGGAAATTAAATTGTTTATCGATTAGGAAGTTGTAGGAGTTGAGAATACAACTAAGAAGTGTTTCTGTGAGCTCGTTGCTGAGAAATCCTTTGGTTATATTTGTCAGAAGGATGATAAAGATTTCTGTTGGAATCGCTGAGGACGTTGAGCAGGCCTTCTAAGGCAAGTGGACGGTTCGCTCTTGCATTAATATTATTAAATGAGGAATTGAATCCCATTTAATATTTGTGTTGGGAACAACTTGTATGCTTAATAAAATATGATAGGTTGTTATATTGTTAGAAATAATGACCATGTTGTTTATTCAGTTTGCGCTAGAACTGGATTTAGGTCCGTTATATGCGACCTTGTATGTTGTCTCATGCTGAGGCATTGTTGTGAAGTAAATTAGTTTCAGGGGTAGGAGCCGAGTCTCCGATGACCTCTTTATAACACAGTTTATGTTGGGAGGTTTAGCTCGTTACTATCATATCCCAACATTCGGGTCATGACTCATACCTCGCTCAACGCCAAAGGAGGTGTTCGTGCACTCTAGCTAAGTGCAAATTGGTACTAGGTGTTCGTCAATGATCATGGAATTCATCCCTCTCATCTTGACGTCTCCATGTACAGGTGGATTCTCTGCGGTTTTAGCCGCTTAAAAGTTACCAACTTGGTTGTGAAAAGTGTTGAAAGTAATACAAGATAAGTGCGTTAAGCACATTAATGTACCCGAATGGTTAGTCTATCCGACAACCATTCTTACTCCCAGTTATGAATGATTCTTAATCAAACTCTGATTAAGTCAATCTGATTAGTCGATGAAGGCTTTTAAAAATATTGTGTGATTAATATAAGTTCCCAACAATTGTTCATATTTCATAATGGAACCGCAAGTTGTGGTGTCCTATCTTTTGATTATGCATGCCTCATTTCTTATCCTCTATGGGACTGCTAACTGTTGGATCATCGACCGGTTGTCATTCGGACTTCGATGCCAATATGTTTAGTCACTACCATAGGAACCAGTCATTTTCTCCACTTGCTTAGTCTTTCATTAGACTAATCCGACCACCTTATTCAATTGCATGGCCGGCTGGTGCCCACCGTTTGTATACGACGCATCAGCTACTAAAGAAGTTAATCCGCGAAGAGAAGGCTAGCCAAGGAGTTTAGAATGTAAAAAGGTTTTGAAAGTGGTCGCTTGAAGAAGAACAAGTCTGTTGTAAATATTTTATTTTTGCCCAAGTTGTGGTTAGGATTTTGTGTAGGGAAGGATGTCATACTATGGTTTGTAATAAAGTGTTGTAATACTCGTTGTGATTATAAGTTTTAAAGCCTTGGGTAACCTTGAATTAGGACTAATTAGGGTTACTGGCGGTAACACCTCAAGTACAATAAGGAGGGGGTGTTACAGAAGTGGTATCAGAGCTAAAAGTTCCTAAGTCTTGCTTAAGACTTTCATCTTCTATATAGAATTATGGAGAATTCTATATTGGTGTTGTCTTAGAACCATTTACGGAAAGTGGTTAAGATTGGAGGTCAGATTCGTGAAGAGATAGAAGGAGAAAAGGGAATTGGAGAACATGAGGTAATAAGTTTTGTCCTATGGTGGACATTTGATTCCCTGGAAATGGGAATGGATTCCAAGAATGGATCCAAAGTAGGATCAGGTGAAGATTCCTAAAGTTGAACCGGTTCTGGACCAAGTTCTCAATAAATTCCTATTCTCTTTGGAGAGTTTGAATTGGGTGTACCCTCGTTGTTTCTTACATATTAGGAAACTTCTTGTGAGATTTTGAAGTTAAGTATTGTACTTCATAAAGACTTTCTAGTTTGAAGGTTTCCTATTTTAAGCTCGTAGGATGGAAGATTTCAAGTTAAGAATTTTTGTTAGAAAGTTCATGATTCAAAATTATGAAAGAAATTGTTAATTTCTTTTCTTGATATGTTAAAGTTCAAATGTTGTTTATAAAAAGGAAATTTTAAAGTGAGTTTCTTTGACATCGAAGTCATAAGAGTAAGAGTTTTCACGAGTATATTCTTATAGGAATTTCTGAATTTTGAAATT